>JBAIAC010000291.1:0-21259 GCA_037349315.1 Chelydra serpentina
GCTGGTGTGTAGGGCCAGAGAGGGGGAGGGATATGGGGGGTGGATAGGCTGTGGGGCAGGAAGGGGGCGGGGATACCAGGGTCGATGGGCTGTGGGGCTGGCGTGTGGGGGCTGGTGTGTGAGGCAGGGCGGGGGGGGGATATGGGGGTCGATGGGCCATGGGCCTGGTGTGTGGGGCAGGGAGGGGGCGGGATATGGGGGTCAATGGGCCATGGGGCTGGTGTGTGGGGCAGGGAAGGGGGGATCTGGGGGTCGATGGGCCGTGGGGCTGGTGTGTGGGGCAGGGCAGGGGCAGGATATGAGGGTCAATGGGCCATGGGGCTGGCGTGTGGGGCAGGGCGGGGACAGGATATGGGGGTTGATGGGCCATGGGGCTGGCGTGTGGGGCAAGGAGGGGCGGGATATGGGGGTCGATGGGCCATGGGGCTGGCATGTGGGGCAGGAAGGGGCAGGACACCAGGGTCATTGGCCATGGGGCTGGTGTGTGGGGCAGGGAGGGGGCGGAATATCAGAGTCGATGGGCCGTGGGGCTGGCGTGTGGGGCAGGGCAGGGGCGAGATATGGGGGTTGATGGGCTATGGGGCTGGCGTGTGGGGCAGGGCGGGGGCGAGATATGGGGGTCGATGGGCCATGGGGCTGGCGTGTGGGGCAGGAAGGGGCAGGACACCAGGGTCAATGGGCCGTGGGGGCTGGCGTGTGGGGCAGGACTCCGTGACTTACCTTGATCACCCCGGGACATGCATAGTGGGGAGAGCTGGGGGGCCAGCAATAGGGGGAGCAAAGAGAGAGAGACAGACAGACAGAGGGAGAGACGGAGTGAAAAGGAGGCTCAGTCCCGAGGGGGGGCGGCTGAGTCACACAGGCCCCGCCCCCTCGCCCCACACCTCCCCCTGGACACCCAGCCCCACCCCCAGCTGGGGCGGGGAGGGGGGGCACCGAGGGAGACAGCGCCCCCGGCCGACCCTCCTCCCCGCCGGCCGGTCCCCCGAGGCCCCCGCGGATCTCAGCCCCCCCCTCCCACCCCGCCAGCCCCCTGCCCCGTGGGGCTCACCCACAGCTGGTCTCCAGCAGGCTGGCCCCGACCTGCAGGGACGCCATCCCGAAGTCCGCGATGCGGATGTTGTTCTTCTCGTCCAGCAGCAGGTTCTCCGGCTTGAGGTCACGGTGGCTGCGGCGGGGCAGAGGGACAGTTAGGGACTCCAGGGGGCTAAGAATCGGTCCTGCCCCCACTGCAAATGGGAGTGACTCCAGATTGACCCAGGGGGCTGAGATCAGAACCGGCCCTGCCCCCAGTGAAAACGGGAGTGACTCCAGATTGACCCTTGGGGAGCTGAAATCATAACCCTTTCCCCAGTGCAAACAGGAGTGACTCCAGATTGACCCAAGGGGGCTGAGATCAGAACCGGCCCTGCCCCCAGTGAAAACGGGAGTGACTCCAGATTGACCCTTGGGGAGCTGAAATCATAACCCTTTCCCCAGTGCAAAACAGGAGTGACTCCAGATTGACCCTTGGGGAGCTGAAATCATAACCCTTTCCCCAGTGCAAACAGGAGTGACTCCAGATTGACCCTTGGGAGCTGAAATCATAACCCTTTCCCCAGTGTAAACAGGAGTGACTCCGGATTGACCCTGGGGGGGGGGGCTGAGATCAGAACCCTAACCCCATTGGAAACAGGAGTGACTCCAGATTGAGCCCAGGGGTTAGAGATCAGAACCGGCCCTGCCCCCAGTGCAAACAGGAGTGATTTCAGATTGACCCCATGGGGCGGAGATCAGAACTTGGCCCTGCCCCCATTGCAGTGAGGGGTGACTCCAGATTAACCCAGGGGGCTGAGATCAGAACCCAGCCCTATCTCCATTGGAAAGGGGAGTGACACCGGATTGACCCTCGGGAGAGGCTGAGATGAGACCAACCCTGCCCCCAGTGCAAACAGGAGTGACTCCAAATCAATCCAGGCAGGTCGGGGGGGTGGGGCGGGGGGAGGGCTCGGCTCAGAACCTGGCCCGACCCCCAGACCTGTCACTCACAGGCTGGGTGCAGTGAGGGGAAAAACGAGAGGATAAAAGACATACTACTGCTCCCAGCGAGGGGAGCGCTGCCTGAGCTGGAGGCGGAGGACGGGGGGGAGGTGGGGGTCATGGGGCCAGTGGGGGGTCCTGGGGGGGGGCCAGGGGCTCACCAGATGGAGTAGCTGTGGCAGAAGTCCAGGGCGGAGACGATCTGCCGGAAGAACTTGCGAGCCTCTTTGGGGGTGAGGCGCCCCTTCTTCACCAGGTAGTCGAACAGCTCACCCCCCCGAGACGTGCTCCAGCACCAGGTACCTGGGGGGGGGGGGGATCGGGGAGGGGCACGGGGGAGGAGGCGAATGGGGAGAGGGGGTGGAGTCAGGGCCGGGGAGGGGGTTGGGGAAGGACTCAGGGGGAGAGGGATTAGGGGCAAGGGAAGTGAGATCAGGCCGGGGGGAGGGGCAGAAGCGGGGCGGGGGGGAGGAGGGAATGGGGGGGGAGGAAAGGTCACGACCTATCAGAGTTCTCCCTTGACACCAGCCGCTGGGGGGGGGGGGGAGCGGTGCCAGGTTTCACCCCCATGTGTCCCATCAGCCCCGCGATGACAAAGGCAGCTAGTGTGGGCGGGGGGGGGGGGAGCCAGCTGGCACTGCCTGGCATCTAACGCACCCTGCCCCTAACACACACACACACACGGGGCAGGGCCCAGCCCCTCCAGCAGGGGCGGTAGGGACCCCCCACACACACCCCCTCACTCACTGAGCCCTGTCGGAGAATCGCCCCCGGCTCTCCCCGGACTGAGCCGTCAGGGCTCCCTTGTTCTAGACGCGACACCCCCCATCCGCCGGGAACGCAAGCCACGCTCTGGAACGTCAAACTAGCAGGCCGCCCCCCCTGGTCTAGAACATCACGTCGGGGGGGGGATGTGTCATCACAGAGCAAATCCGCCGGAAAAGCAAACGCGCCCACGGCCGCGTGAGGCTCTAGAACAACCGCGCAAACTCAGCTGCGTTCTAGAGCCACACGCGGGGACAACAAAGCCCCAGCAGGTTCAAGGCGCGCGATCTAGAGCGTCGCCTCCAGGAACGCGGCATCACACCACCCAACCACTGGACACACCCACCCACTCCAAACTGAACAGCAGAGCAACAAGCCTGCCCCAGCTCTAGGACCATGATCTAGACCATCGCAGCAATGCTAGGACCATGAATCTAGACCACCCCATTCGGGAATAACGTCACAGCATCATTGCAGAGTCATCCTCCAGAATACCGAACACACCGCGTTGCTCAGCGATTCTCTAGAACAGCTACACAATGTCCTGCCCCGATTCTAGACCCAGGACCTAGAACCACATGCGAAGGACCGGCTTCTTGCCAAATTGCTGTCTAGAAAAGCCAACGTGCCCCATTGCAGAGCGATGCTCTAGAATAGCAAAGCCAGGCCAGCGGCCCCTATTCTAGAGTCAAACTCCAGAGCCTTGCATACAGGACGGCCTCCCTACAGAACCACCAGCTAGACAAGGCCAGTGCGGCCAATTCCAGAGGGCCGATCTAAGAACACAGACACAGCGTCTAGAACCCTACTCCAGCCATAAAGGGGGGGCACGGCACCCCGAGACGGCACTGGTCTAGAACGGCAACCAAGGGCACCCCCGGCCACGTTGATCTAGAACGTCGACCGACTGCCCCTCCCGTTCTAGCGCCGTGCTCTAGAACATCAGGGGGCCCCCGCATTGCAGAGCAGTTGCCTTTAGAAGCGAAAGCACAGATTCGAAGGCTCCGATTGGTTGGCTCGCCGTCTCGCCAGCCAATTGAAGCCCTTGGAAGCCGCAGCACAGACTGGAGGGCTCCGATTGGCCGGCTGACAATCTCCTCAGCCAATCACCTCAGCTGGCTGGGAATGGGGCCCGGGGCCTGTCCCCTCTAGGGGGCGCTGGCTCCCATCGGGCCCCATGGGGGGGGGACTGGCTCGGGGGGGGGGGGCGACACGCGCAGGGAGCGTCTATAAATACCTACAAATATTTCTTATTCTCGTAGACGTCGTGCAGTTTCAGCACGTGCGGGTGCTCGATCAGCTTCAGGATGGCGATTTCCCGCTCCACCTGCAGGGGGCGACAGAGAGAGGGGGGGTGGGGAGGGGAATCGGGGTGGGGGCCGGGGTGGGGGGGCCCAAGCCCGGGTCCCAAACTCAGCCGCGCTTCCTCCCGGGGGGGGTGGGGTGCGGGTCAAGGGGGACTTTGGATCTGGGAAGGGAGGAGCCGGCACAGCCCCCCCCCCCCCACTCATCCCCCCCCCCCGCCGCCGCCATCAGCCTCCTCCCCCCCCATCACCCCCAGCCACTCACCTTCATCAGCACCGACTCCGACAGCTTCTCCGGTTCACGATCTTGATGGCCACTTTCTGCCCCGTGATGCAGTGAACGCCCAGCTTCCACCAGCCCTGCGGGTGGGGAGAGGGGTCCAGCGCGGCGCCCCCCCAGTGCCCCACGGACCCCCTGCCGCGCAGTGCCCCCCACGCCGCCCACAGCGCCCCATGGACCCCCTGCCGCGCAGCGCCCCCCCCACAGTGCCCCACAGACCCCCTGCCGCGCAGCGCCCCCCACGCCCCCCACAGCGCAGTGCCCCATGGCCCCCTGCCGCGCAGCGCCCCCCCAGCACCCCACAGACCCCCTGCCGCACAGCGCCCCCCCCACAGCGCCCCATGGACCCCTGCCGCGCAGTGCCCCCCCCAGCGCCCCACGGACCCCCTGCCGCGCAGCGCCCCCCCACGCTCCCCACAGCGCAGTGCCCCACAGACCCCCTGCCGCGCAGCGCCCCCCACAGCGCCCCACGGACCCCCCTGCCGCACAGCGCCCCCCGCCGCAGCGCCCCATGGACCCCCTGCCGCGCAGTGCCCCCCCGCAGCGCCCCACGGACCCCCTGCCGCACAGCGCCCCCCACGCCCCCCACAGCACCCCCCCACAGCGCCCCATGGACCCCGCCGCGCAGTGCCCCCCCTCCAGCGCCCCACGGACCCCCTGCTGCGCAGCGCCCCCACAGCGCCCCACGGACCCCCTGCCGCGCAGCGCCCCCCACAGCACCCCACGGACCCCCTGCCATGCAGCGCCCCCCACACCCCCCTCAGCGCCCCACAGCCCCCCTGCTGCGCAGCGCCCCCCACAGTGCCCCATGGACCCCCTGCCACGCAGCGCCCCCCACAGTGCCCCATGGACCCCCTGCCACGCAGCGCCCCCCACAGCACCCCACGGACCCCCTGCCACGCAGCGCCCCCCACAGCACAGCACCCCATGGACCCCCTGCCGCGCAGCGCCCCACGCCCGCCGCAGCACAGTGCCCCCTACTGACCCTCCTCCCTGCAGTGCAGCGCCCCAGTGAACCGCTATGTGCCCCCTGCGACGGCCCAGTGTCCCTGTCATGCCGGGTGCTGCACAGACCCCGCCCCCCCCACTGAGATCGGGGCAGTCACACCTGGGCAGTGGTGTCAAGGGAGGGGCCTTCCGGCTTTTAAAGTGAAACTGACCAGAGATGGAAAATGAAACTGACCCGGGGCGGTGGGGGGGGGGGGTAACTCCCCTCAGTTCTGTCTGTTTGTCTCTCTCCTTCCACCCACCGCTCCTCGATCCAGCCCACCCCTCCCTGGCATTGCCCTCCGCCCGCCACCCCGGCCCCAAACGCTCCAACAGCCACATCCCAGGGGGAGCCACCGCCCTTCGCCAGGTCCGGGACGGGGGCCCGTCGGGATCCGGGGCGGGGGCAGAAGCTCCCAGAGAATCTCCGGCACCCAGAATCGGGGAGACCCCCCTGGATTGGGTGTGTCCATCCCGTCCCTGCCGCCCCGTGGGCCCCCCAACCCCACGTGGATTTCTGGCAGCCCGCCCGAGCAGACGTTTTGCTACGTAGGGGAGGGGGGCTGCTTTCGGCCAGCCCAGCTCTCCCGGCTACTGTGTCCTCTGGCATCTCCCCTTTCGCCCGGAGAAATGGCCGGAAACTCATCCGGCAAAGGGACAAATTTGCCCATTCCAAGGCCAGCCGGGATAACCCTGTACAGCAGAGAGCCACCCCGGACTCACTCCCAGAGCAGATCCCTCAGAGACTCAGCCAAGCCAGATTTCAAAGCGGCCAGTGCCCAAGAACCCTCCGCGGCCCTGGGCAGGCCGGTCCCAGGGTTAATTCCCCTCCGGGTCAAAAACATGGGCCCCCCCTTTCCAGGCTGGGTTCATCTCGCGCCAACATCCAGCCATGGGGCTACGTTCGGCCTTCCTCTGCTCGCCCGAGGAGCCCGTGAGGAAATATTCATTCCCCCCCGTCGGTCCCTAGAGCCGGGGGGCGAGTCCCCCCCGTGCCGTCTCTGTGCTCAGCGACGCAGCGTCTCTCGTTTTCTAACCCTTCCCTCGTCTCCCCGGCTCTTCTCCGGCCCCTCTGCCGTTTCGCCGCGGCCTCCCAGAACTGTAGGCCCCAGAACTGGGCGCAGGATTCACCCCCAGGCCGGATCCAGAGGCCAAAACACCTCTCTGCTCCCAGTCGGGGATCCCCGCTTGATGCATCCCGGGAGACCGTTAGCCCTTCGGCCCCAGCACCGCCCGGGGAGCTCAGGGCGCTTCCGTTTTCAGACCCATCAGTTAGCCAGTTTTGAATCCAGCGAACGTGGGCCGGGCTGGTTTTCGAGCGTCCTCGGGTTCGGATCCAGGCGTCTCAGGCTGCGACCTCCCCGCTGTTCCCTTCCTCAGCCGGGCCTGCCCCTGCCCCCGCAAGGGAAGCGAGGGGCCTGTTTTTTACCAGGGAGCGGGGTGAAGGAGGGACCGGCTTCCCCGGGCGAGGGGTGCATCCTCCGGCACAGGGCCACTTCGCCACCGAGGTTCTCCAAAAGAGCTGCTCCGGTTCGGCCAGGGATTGATTGCAGGACACCAGGGGTAGAACCAGGATCAAACCTCCCTAAACAACCTACAAGGGCCGAAGGGGACTGGGGGTGGGGGGACGGCCAGTGACAGCGGGGGCTGGGTTCGAAGGCTGTCGCCTCGGCTCCTGTCTCCCTCCAGCCTCCCCATCTCCCCTCCAGCCAAAGGAGCACGGCCCCCGCCAGTGCACGGACGCACAGCAAGGTGCGGCCTCCACCTCTAAGAACTCACAATCTAGCTAGACAGAGGGAGGGTGGGGAAACTGAGGCAGAGAGCGATTCGGGGCCTCGCCCACGGACACCCACAGAGTCACCCGCTGATTCCTGAGCCCACCCCCTTCAGCCCATCCCATCCCCCCCATCTCGCTTGCTCCCGTGGGCAAGTGCTACCACCCCTGTTTGCTAGAAGGGGAAACCGAGTCACCGAGCGACACTACCCCATAGGCAGCCCTGGGATTACAGTTCATGTCTTCCCAGCTCCGGGCCCAAGGCCCTGCCCGCCCTACCCCCCGGAGTAAACAAAAAAACATTTCCGCAGGCCCTACACAAACCCAACTCCCCCGGCATGGATTCCCACTGTGTTGCATGGGAGCGGGGTGGGGGAGGTCACAGTTTTTGGGGAGCAGAGAGACAGAGCTCCCCCCACTTAGGGGGCCAAGATGGGAACCCCCCTTCCCAGCAGGTCTCCAGACAGACGTGTCCGTCTGTCCATCCGTTCTGCAAGTTTAACCGCTCCGGCTCCCCGGCCATGGGGGCTGGCGGCGGCGTGGGGTGGGGGCCGTTCTATCTCAGAGGCTGGATCCCCCCCACCCCCTCCATACAACTACTGCATTACACCGGCTCCCCTCCATCCTCAGCCCAAGAATCCACCCCCTACACACATTAGATGCATCGTCAGCTCTGGGCCGCCCCCCCCTCCCCCCGCACCCATACACATCGCCTCCTCCCCTGTCCCCCTGTCCCCCCCCCCCGCCCCCAACACCCGGTGTGAGCCAAGCAAGGCCTGGAGATTTGCAGCAATTTCCCTCCCCCTCCAGCGGGATTTCCTCGAGTCCCCCCCCCCCCCCCACCCGCCGCGCCAGACGTCCGCGCGGTTCCCACAGCCCGGCACTGCAGCAAAGCCAGGAAGCAAAAAATTGCTCCATTCCCCCCCCCCAAAGCATACACACACAACCCACAACCTCTCAGTGCACAAATATAACCCCCCTCACACACACACACACAGAGCGACAAGGGCATGAGAGATTTGGGGGGGGGTTCCCCCATATCCGAGTGACCTGTGGTATTTCTAAACCCCCCCTCCCCCGGGGGACGGTGGGTTTTCCGGGCTGCTGGCTAGGAGCCTAACGGAGATCTGGGCTGGGCGCCTCCCCGCCCCCACTTCACTCCCTGCAGCAGAACCCCCCCTTTCCTTCCCCCCCCTCACAAACACCTGCCCTCCGCCTAGAGATTTTCCCTCAAGCCCCCCTGTGCTGGCTGCAGTGGGTCCCGATCCGGTGTCCGTCCCTCCAGCCCCCCTCCCACTTCTCACCCCAAGGCCCAGGTGTGAAACGGACCAGGCCCCCACCCCCCCCCGCCCGGACAGAGGTGAAACAGACACGCACAGGCACCCCTGCCAGATGGGGATCTCCCCCCCCCCCCCCCACCCTGGCACTCCTGGGGCTGCTCCCCATCTCCCCACCCTCACCAGGCACAGAGCTCCTGGAAAACTGACTCCCAGGACCCCCCCTCCCACCACTTCTCAGTGCTACCCAGGAAAGGTACAGCCCCCGCCCAGATCCCATGGCTGCACTGACCCCCCACCCCGGATCCCACGGCTGCACTGACCCCCCCAGCCCCATCGCACCAGGAACCCCCCCACCCCAGATCCCACGGCTGCACTGACCCCCCCCCAGCCCCATCGCACCAGGGACCCCCCATCCCATGACCCCACAGCTCCACTGACCTCACTCCACACACCATAAGTCTATCAACCTCCCTACACTAGGCTCCGGACACCACTGACCCCCCAACTCGCCCAGCTCCGTCCCTGGGGGGACAGTAAACCCCCTCCCACCGCCCACACACCTCGTGTGTCCCTCTGACCACCCTCTGGCAGCCGGGGTTGGGGGTTGGGAAGGGATTGTACTGGGGGCCTTTACGCTGAGCCCATCACCCTGGCGGCTGGGCAGGTGATCTAAGCTGGGAAGCGAGTGTGTGTGTGGTGGGGGGGATGAAATATCTTGTAGGTCCATCCCCCCAGTATCGGGGCGGGGGATCTAACCCAGGCAATGGGGGGAGGGGAAGGACTCTACTGGGGCCCATCCCCTGGGTATCAGGGTGGAGGATCTAACCCAGCCAATGGGTGGGGGGGACTGTGTATTGGGGTCCATCCCCCCCAGTATCGGGGCAGGGGATCTAACTCAGGCAATTGGGGGAGGGGAAGGACTCTAATGGGGCCCATCCCCTGGGTATCGAGGCGGGGGATCTAACCCAGCCAATGGGTGGGGGGGGGGGCTGTGTATTGGGGTCCATCCCCCAGTATCGGGGCAGGGGATCTACCCCAGGCCGTGAGGGGGGGAGGACGGTGTATGGAGCCCATCCCCCGGGTATCAGGGTGGGGGATCTACCCCAGGCAGTGAGGGGGGGGGGAGGACGGTGTATGGAGCCCATCCCCCAGGTATCAGGGTGGGGGATCTACCCCAGGCAGTGAGGGGGGGGAGGACGGTGTATGGAGCCCATCCCCCCAGTATCGGGGTGGGGGATCTACCCCAGGCAGTGAGGGGTGGGGAGGACGGTGTATGGAGCTCATCCCCCCAGTATCGGGGCGGGGGATCTACCCCAGGCAGTGAGGGGGGTGGGGAGGACGGTGTATGGAGCCCATCCCCCCGGTATCAGGGTCGGGGATCTACCCCAGGCAGTGAGGCGGGGGGAGGACGGTGTATGGAGCCCATCCCCCCGGTATCAGGGCGGGGGGATCTACCCCAGGGACCGCAGGGGAGTGGGGGGGGCGGTGCCGCAGACTCACCCGTCTGGCCTTTGCCCAGGGTCTTCTCCAGCCGGTAGGGCCCCACGTACTGAGCGTGCTGGGGGGCCGGGCCCGGGGGGTGCCCCCCAGGCTCCTTGCCGCCGGACATGACGGCCGGGCCCCCTTTGTCTGCCACCTCCCCCCCCCACCCCGCCTCGATTCCCCTCCCTGGGCAGGAACAATAGACGGAGGCCCCGGCCCCTCAGCCCCGCATGCCGGCGGATTTGGGGGGGCCGGGGGGAGGGGAGGAGGGATCGGGGACGGGGGGGGCTGTGCCGGGAGGGAGGCTCACCGCCCGGGTACCAGCATGATGGAGGGGGCCCTTCCCCCCCCCCTCCAGCCAGGGATGCTGCGACGGGTGCTGGAGGATGCTCGTCCCTGGCTCCCCCCCCCAGCTGCCTCCTCCTCCTCCTCCCCCCCCCCCTGCATCAGCATCCGGGCACCGGGTGACAGCCACCGGCGGGGTGAACCCGGCCCGCCGCGCGGGGGGGGGGGCACAAAGGGGGAGCGGGAGGGGGGTGTATGGGGGCGCGGGGGGGGCGGTCGCTGGGAAGGTGTCGTGGCTTGGTGATCGGGGGCGGGGGACTGAGGGTCTGGGTGTCTGGCTGGGTAACTGTGTGATCGGGGGTTGTGATTGTGGTGTGTGTAGTTGTGGCGGTGATTGTATTACTGTCATTGTGTGATTGCGGGGATTGTGGTGTGTGTCATTGGGTCTGTGATTGTATGGCTGTGATTGTGTGATTGTGGTGGTGTAATTGTGGCTGTGACTGTGTGATTGCGGCTGTCATTGTGTGATTGTATGGCTGTGATTGCAGTTGTGATTGTGTGACTGTGATTGTGTGATTGTCTGGCTGGTAACTGCCTAATTGTGGCTGTGATTGTGCGACTGTCATTCTGTGATTGTGGTGGTGTAATTGCGGCTGTGATTGTGTGATTGCGGCTGTGATTGTATGGCTATGATTGTGTGAATGTGGCTGTGACTGTGTGACTGTCATTGTGTGATTGCGGGGATTGTGGTGTGTGTAATTGGGTCTGTAATTGTATGGCTGGGTAACTGTGATTGTGGCTGTGATTGTATGATTGTCGTGCGTAATTCTGTCTGTGATTGGCTGTCATTGTGTGATTGTGGTGGTGTAATTGTGGCTGTGATTGTGTGATTGCGGCTGTCATTGTGTGATTGTATGGCTGTGATTGCGGTTGTGATTGTGTGACTGTCATTGTGTGATTGTCTGCCTGGGTAACTGTGTAATTGTGGCTGTGATTGTGCGACTCATTCTGTGATTGTGGTGGTGTAATTGTGGCTTTGATTGTGTGATTGCGGCTGTGATTGTATGGCTGTGATTGTGTGATTGTGGCTGTGATTGTATGATTGTCGTGTGTAATTCTGTCTGTGATTGTATGGCTGCAATTGTGTGATTGTGGCTGTGGTTGTGTCATGTAATTGTGTCACAGACTCACAGGTTGTGCCCACTCTTGGCCCCGTGCGGTCCGGGGAAAAAACAAAAATATCCCCCACTTCGTCACAAATTGTGTCTGCAATTGTATGGCTGGGTAATTGTGTGATTGCGGCTGTACTTGTGTGACTGTTGTGTGATTGCGGCTGTGATTGTACGGCTGGGTAATTGTGTGATGGCGGCTGTGATAGCAGTGTGTGTAATTGTTTCTGTGGTCGGATGACTGTAACTCTGTGATCACCGCTGTGATTGTTGTGTGTGCAATTGAGTCTGTGATTGTATGGCTGGGTAACTGTGTGATCGTGGCTGTGATGGTGTGATTGTTGTGTGAGTAACTGCGGCTGTGATTTTTTGGCTGTGATTGTGGTGTGTCTAATGGTGTCTGTGATTATTGTGATATTGTGTGACTGTGTGATTCTGTGTGCAACGGTGTGTGTGAGAGACAGGCTGTGACAAAGAGACACGGGGTGTGTGATCTGTGTGTTATGTGACAAAGACAGTGAATGTCAGTGTGTGTGTGTCCCATGTCTGCCGCCCCCTGATGGAGGGGCCGGGCCCTGCGCTGTGTGTGTGTGACCCCCCCCACAGGGCATGGAACAACTCACAGCCCTGCACCCCCATCCGACCCCCTGCTCCAACCCCCCCTTCTCAGTTCAAATGGGAGAAAATCCGACCCCCCCCATCACCCACCACGGGACCCTCTGCGGATGAAACACCCACTGGTCAAGGTACCCAATTGCAGCACCCCTTTCCCCACCCCCCAGGAGGGGAAAGGTCCCGGCCCCATTCCCTGCCCCCCCCCGAGCCCACCCACAGGGGGGCGAGTGGGGGAGGATCTGCACCTTTCCCATTAGCTCTGTTCCCTGCATCTCTCACGCCCTGGGCAGTTCACACCCCTGCGAGCGACCGGCTCGGGCTCTCCGCAGACACAGGCAGCTTCGGGCCCGTTTCCAAACGGCCCTCCCCAGCCGCGCCGGCTGGAAGCTTCTTTTCTTTCCTAACTGGACGCCGAGATCCGGGAGCCGTCCCGGGGCCCTCGGCCTGAGGCTGTATCCAGATCCGGGCCCCTAACCTCCGGGCCACTTGGTCTTCGAGCCGGCCCTGGGGATCGCTGTCATGATCCCGGATCGTTTCCGATACCCAGGCCGGGGCCAGCGCTGGTTCTGGTGGAGCAGGCGCTATAGGGTCGGGGAGACGCTGGGCGGCGGGGGGGACGGGAGGGGGACACATCTGGTGTCCGGAAAGGGATGTGACCTTTCCTGATGTTTCCCCGCGCAGTGGGGCAGGACCCACGCGATGGCCCCCGACCCGTGGTTGGCTCCTTCTTGGGGTCTTTCAAATGCAAAGCTGAAACCCCAGTGACGGGGGTTTGGGGTTTTGTTCCACTGGGGCTGGTGGGGGGATGAGTCACTGCCTTGCCCCCCAGCCCTAGGTCCCCCTTGCAAACCTCCCCTGGATCCCCTGCCAAATACACCCTGCCCGCAGCCCCCCGCCCAACCCCCTGTGGTGAGCCCAATCCCGCCCCACTGGATCCCCTCACAGCTTCAGTTCCCCCGCTCCCCCCCCCCCCCCGCTCCTGGATCCCCCTGCCCAGGATCGGGGCCACGCCCCAGCTTTTAAACAACCCCTTGGAGGAACCCATTGGTGTGGCAGATCCCCGCCCCCAGAACCGGGCCCTGCGACCTGCCCTGGGCTCCAGCCCCCCTGCTTTCCCCCAGGAGCTCTGCCCAGAGCCGGAGAGTCCCCTTGTTTGGGGTGAATGGTCCGGTCCCTGGGGTGCCCCATTGTCTCTCCAGACCCCGCATTTGCTCTGGGTCATGGTCTTTCATGCCCCATTCGTTCCACCCCGGCCGGCCCCGGGACCCAGGCACCGCATGGCTCTGGTGGGCTGCCCACAGCGGCTGGAACCCGCCCGCACCCACCGGGCAGCGACGCAGAGTCCGGGGGGAAACCGAGGCAGGCATAGGAACCATCCACGTATGACAGAAAATTCCCACTTCCCCAATTCGCCCCCAGCAATCCCAGTCTAGATCCCCCCCAACCCTCCCCGGATCCCCCATGCCTAACCCCCCAGGACCTTCTAACCCCCCCACCCAGCCCCCCTCGAATCCCCAACCCCCCCCATTCCCTCTGCCAGCAATCCTACCCTATATCCCCCCAGCCCCCCTGCCTGACCCCCCCGGATTCCCCCAGCCCCCACCCCCAATTCCCCCCCCCAGCAATCCCACCTAGATCCCCCCAACCCTCCCCAGATCCCACCCCCCCCACGCCTAACCCTCCTGGATCCGCCACCCCCCGCAAGAGCCCCCGGGACTCCCCCCCCCCCAACGCTCCGCTCCCGCCAGCAGGGGTCGCCCCGCCCCATCCTCGCTGCCCCGCCCCCCCCCGGCACGTCCGGCCAAGATGGCGGCGCCCAGGGCTGGGAGTGGGGAGCGCGCGGCGCGGTAGGGGGTGAGCGGGGTGGGGGAGGGAGGCGCAGGGCAGAGGACGGTGGGGGAGGGGCGGCTGGGGGGGAGCTGGGGATGGGGTGGCGGGGTGGCTGGGGGGGGGCAGAAGACCCGGGGGGAGGGGCGCGGAGCGGTGGGGGGAGGGGGTGCAGGGCAGAGGACGGTGGGGGGAGGGGCAGAGGGGTGGCTGGGGGGGAGAGCGGTGGGGGGCAGAGGGCGACGGGGGGGGCGGGGCCGGGGGGGAGGGGCGACATGCTCAGGAAGGGGTGTGTGTTGGGGGGGGCGGCTCTTTAATGGGGGACAGAGGAGAAGCTGGGGGGCACCGTCCCCCCCCGCCGCCCTCCATACCCTGCGCCCCGCAGCCTGGCCGGGTCCCCCTCCCGGGCTGATCCGGGTTCTCTCCCCGTCTCTTGTGGTGCCAGCGGTGGGAGCCGGACGCCAGCGACCCCCCCCACAGGCCGAGTGCTCAGCGCGGACACAGCGTCTGGTGACGCCTGGACCCCCCGGACCTAGGTGCTGGAGGGTGGGGGTGTCTATGAGTTAGAGTGGGGGGGTGGTATGTGGGAGCCAGGACTCCTGGGTTCTCTCCCAGCTCTGGGAGGGGAGTGAGGCCTAGCGGTTAGAGCAGGGGGCTCTGGGAGCCAGGACTCCTGGGTTCTCTCCCTGCTCTGGGAGGGGAGTGGGGTGTAATGGTTAGAGGGCGGGGGGCGCTGGGAGCCAGGACGCCGGGGTTCTCTCCCCAGCTCAGTACCTGACCCCTGGTGTCTGTGCCTTTCTCTGCAGGGGACGTGGACCAGGCGCCTGCTCTCTGGCCCCTCACCGCCCCAGCCATGGCTGAAGGGAGCGCCGGGGGGAACGAGCCGCCGCGGGAGCATCCGCAGAACCTGCAGGGGCTGCTGCAGATGGCCATCACCGCCGGCAATGCCGAGCCCAGCCAGCTGGAGCCCATGTCTGATGAGGTGCGAGGCCGCACTGTGTGGCAGGCTGCACTCCTGGGTCCTAACCTGCCTTTGGGAGGGGAGTGGGGCCTGGTGCTTAGAGCAGCGGGGCTGGGAGCCCGGACTCCTGGGTTCTCTCCCAGCTCTGGGTGAGGAGTGGGGCCTGGTGCTTAGAGCAGGGGGGTCGGGGAGCCAGGACTCCTGGGTTCTCTCCCAGCTCTGGGTGGGGAGTGGGGCCTGGTGCTTAGAGCAGGGGGGTCGGGGAGCCAGGACTCCTGGGTTCTCTCCCAGCTCTGGGTGGGGAGTGGGGCCTGGTGCTTAGAGCAGGGGGGTCGGGGAGCCAGGACTCCTGGGTTCTCCCCCCGGCTCGGGGAGGGTTGGGGCGGGGCTGGGCGCTGACCCCGTCTGTCCCCGCCCCCCAGCGGCGGCAGTGGTTGCAGGAGGCCATGGCCCAGGCGTTCAGGGGGCAGCTGGAGGAGGTGGAGCAGATGAAGGAGTGTCTGCGGGTGCTGGAGGCCGTGTCCCCTGGAGGGGACGGCGGGGAGACCTCGGAGCCGGCCGAGGGGGACCCCTCCCGCCAGGCCGGTGCGCTGGAGCTGCTGGCTGAGCTGTGCGAGAACCTGGATAACGCCGCAGGTGCGGGGCAGGACGGGAGGGAGCCGGGATGGGGGGATGGGAACAGGGGGTGCCCGTGGACTGGGAAGTGGGGGGTGCTGTTGTGGGGGGAAGGCTGGGAGGGTGGATGGTCCGGGCACCTGAAGGAGGCCTGATCTCTGAGATGGGGCCCCCTGAATGGGGGCCGGGTCACGGGGGGGGGGGGGGGGGGACTGTGTAATCGAGCAGGTGACCCCCACAGGGTGGGGCTGGCTTAGGGGGTGCCCCGCCAGAGCTGCCCGAGAACCCCCTATGGGCACCATATGGTCTCCGGGGCACCTGCTGGCATGGCTCCCCCCCCCCCAGATTTCTGCAAGCTGGACGGGATGCGGCTGCTGGCTCATCGCTACCTGGAGCACCCCGACCCGGAGCTGCGCTGGCGCGCCGCCCACCTCGTGGGCACCTGCGCCCAGAACGTGCCCACGGTGCAGGAGCAGGCCCTGGCGCTGGGCTGCATGCGGAAGCTCCTGCGCCTGCTGGACCACGACGGGGCCGACGCCGTGCGCATCAAGGCGCTCTTCGCCATCTCCTGTGAGTCCTGCAGGGGGCGCCGGCTCCCGGCTGGCCCTAGGGCAGGGGGTGGGCTCCCCTCTCTAGGGGGCGCTGGCTCTGACCCGGGGCAGGGGGTGGGGCACGGGGCCTGTCCCCTCTAGCGCGCACCAGCCATAGAGATTACTGGCCCCGGGGTAGCAGAGCGGCCCGGGGGGGCGGAACCCTTGCTCTCTTCTGCCCCCGGAGGCCGGGAGTGGCATTGCAGCGCAGGGAGGCGCTCGGTGCGATGCCCCAGCTGAGGCTGTCTCTGCCCCTCTCCCCGGCGCCAGGCCTGGTGCGCGCCCAGGAGGGGGGCCTGCAGCAGTTCCTGCGGCTGGACGGCTTCTCGGTGCTGATGCGCGCCATGCAGAGCCCTGTGGAGAAGCTCAAGGTCAAATCCGCCTTCCTGCTGCAGAACCTGCTGCTGGACCACCCGGAGCACAAAGGTGAGGGGCCTCCGGGACGCTGGGGGGCGCGGCCCTCTGCCCCCGGCCCCGCCCTGTCCGGGACGCTGGGGGGCACTGCCCTCTGCCCGCCCCGGCCCCGCCCTGTCTGGGACACTGGGGGGCACTGCCCTCTGCCCCCCACCTGGCCCCGCCCTGCCCGGGATGCTGGGGGGCGTTGCCCTTTGCCCCCCACCTGGCCCCGCCCCGTCTGCCCGGCCGGGCGTGGCCCTCTGCCCCCCACCTGGCCCTGCCCCCTCTGCCCCCCACCCCGTCTGCCCTGCTGGATGGGGCCCTCTGCCCCTCACCCATCCCTGCCCCCTCTGCCCCCCGCCCCATCTACCCGGTAGGGCCCCCTCTACCCCCCACCTGTCCCCTCCCCGTCTGCCCTGCCGGGCGCAGCCCTCTGCCCCCACCCGGCCCTGCCCCCTCCCAGCCCTTCCCTGTCTCCCACCCAACCGGGCACTAGGGGAGTCTGCCCAGCCCCGCCCCCTTTGCCCCGCTGGGCGTGGCCCTCTGCCTCCCACCCAGCCCTGCCCCCCGCCCCGTCTGCCCCGTTGGGCGTGGCCCTCTACCCCCCACCCGGCTCTGCCCCCCACCCCGTCTGCCCGGCAAGGAACGGCCCTCTACCCCCACACCTGGCCCGGCCCCATCTGCCCGGCCGGGCACAGCCCTCTGTCCCCTCCCAGCCCTTCCCTGTCTCCCACCCAACCTGGCACTGGGGGGAGTCGTCATCCTCCGTTCCCCCCCCCCCCCCCCCCCGGCCATGCTCCAGCCCCCTAACTCGCTGCTTTCCCTCTCCAGAGACCCTGTGCTCCATGGGGATGGTGCAGCAGCTGGTGGCTCTGATCCGCTCTGAGCACAGCCCCTTCCACGAACACGTCCTGGGGGCCCTCTGCAGGTGAGATGGGAACGGGGGTGCAGGACTCCTGGGTTCCCAGCTCTGGGAGGGGCGTGGGGCCTAGTGGGTAGAGCTGGCGGGGGTGGGGGGGGGATTGGTGGGACATTGGTCTGTGCTGAGAATAACCCCCCGTTTGCTGGGCCCCCCCCAGCCTGGGGACGGATTTCCCCCAGGGGGTGCGGGAGTGCCGGGAGCCACAGCTAGCGCTGGAGGAGCTGCTGAGGGAGCGTTGCCGGCTGCTGCAGAAGCAGGAGGAGTTCCAGGTAGGGACGCGGCGGCTCCTCCGGGCCAGAGCCACCCGTGTGTCGTCCAGAGGCACCGGCCCCCCGGCACTGGGCACGCTGCCCTCTGCCCCTCGCCCCCAGCCACTTCCCGTCCCCCTAGGGGGCGCTGCCCTCTGCCCCTCGCCCCCAGCCACTTCCCGTCCCCCTAGGGGGCGCTGCCCTCTGCCCGTCGCCCCCAGCCACTTCCCGTCCCCCTAGGGGCGCTGCCCTCTGCCCGTCGCCCCCAGCCACTTCCCGTCCCCCTAGGGGGCGCTGCCCTCTGCCCGTCGCCCCCAGCCACTTCCCGTCCCCCTAGGGGCGCTGCCCTCTGCCCGTCGCCCCCAGCCACTTCCCGTCCCCCTAGGGGGCGCTGCCCTCTGCCCATCGCCCCCCAGCCACTTCCCGTCCCCCTAGGGGGCGCTGCCCTCTGCCCGTCGCCCCCCAGCCACTTCCCGTCCTCCTAGGGGGCGCTGCCCTCTGCCCGTCGCCCCCAGCCACTTCCCGTCCCCCTAGGGGGCGCTGCCCTCTGCCCGTCGCCCCCAGCCACTTCCCGTCCCCCCAGTGTGCGCTAGGGGGCGCTGCCCTCTGCCCGTCGCCCCCAGCCACTTCCCGTCCCCCTAGGGGGCGCTGCCCTCTGCCCATCGCCCCCAGCCACTTCCCGTCCCCCTAGGGGGCGCTGCCCTCTGCCCGTCGCCCCCAGCCACTTCCCGTCCCCCTAGGGGGCGCTGCCCTCTGCCCGTCGCCCCCAGCCACTTCCCGTCCCCCTAGGGGGCGCTGCCCTCTGCCCGTCGCCCCCAGCCACTTCCCGTCCCCCTAGGGGGCGCTGCCCTCTGCCCGTCGCCCCCAGCCACTTCCCGTCCCCCCAGTGTGCGCTAGGGGGCGCTGCCCTCTGCCCGTCCCCCCAGCCACTTCCCGTCCCCCCAGTGTGCGCTAGGGGGCGCTACCCTCTGCCCGTCGCCCCCAGCCACTTCCCATCCCCCTAGGGGGCGCTGCCCTCTGCCCGTCGCCCCCAGCCACTTCCGTCCCCCTAGGGGGCGCTGCCCTCTTGCCGTCGCCCCCCAGCCACTTCCCGTCCCCCTAGGGGGCGCTGCCCTCTGCCCGTCGCCCCCAGCCACTTCCCGTCCCCCCTGTGTGCGCTAGGGGGCGCTGCCCTCTGCCCGTCCCCCCAGCCACTTCCCGTCCCCCCTGTGTGCGCTAGGGGGCGCTACCCTCTGCCCGTCTCCCCCAGCCACTTCCCGTCCCCCCAGTGTGCGCTAGGGGGCGCTGCCCTCTGCCCGTCCCCCCCAGCCACTTCCCGTCCCCCCAGTGTGCTCTAGGGGGCGCTGCCCTCTGCCCGTCCCCACCAGCCTCTTCCCGTCCCCCTGTGTGCGCTAGGGGGCGCTGCCCTCTGCCCGTCACCCCCAGCCACTTCCCATCTCCCCCGCCTGGCAATGGGGACGCTACCCTCTGCCTGTCTCCCTCAGCCACTTCCTGTCTCCCCTGTGTGCGCTAGGGGGCTCTGCCCTCTGCCCACCCCCACCAGCTGTGCCTCGTTCCCCCTGCCTGGCGCTATGGGGCACCACCCTCCGTCCCCCGTGGCTGCACCCTGTGCCCCACCTGGCGCTGCCCTCTGCCCATGGCCATGCCATATCTCCCCCACCCTCCTGCCTGGCACTGGGGGCACTGCCCTCCGTATGCTATCCAATAACGATCCCAGATCTACTCTGTCCCCTCCGCGAGCGTCTCTGTGCGTTTATGGGTGAGCTGGCTGCTAGAAAATCTCTGTCCTTGCTCCACCGTCATTAGATCCCGCGGCTCCTTAATTAAACTAACGGCCTGATGGGTACGTGGGGGGCAGAGCGGTCCTCCCTCAATACCGCCCCTGCTCCCACCTACCCCCGTTTCCTTCCCAAGCGGGATTTCAACTGGACTGTGGTGAACTTCCCAGCTGCAGTGCCAGGACTGAGCGCCCCCCTAGTGCCCGCGACAGCACTGACTGCCTGGGGAGAGTGCCCCCTGCTGAGCCCCTGCCCCGCCGGGTCTCCCATCCACACCACGACCCACCTGCACCCCACTTAGCTTGGGAACGTCCCCACCCTGCTGGCTGTGGGGCAGCCTCTCTGCTGCCCCCCAGCCGCGTGTGGGGCCCCGCTCACCCCTGAGCCTTGTGTCCCCCCTAGGAGGAGCTGGAGTTCTGTGAGCGGCTCCAGCGCGTCTGCTTTCAGACGCCCCCCGAGGACAGCAGCATGGATCGGTGACTGCCCCTGGTGTCGTCCCCCCGGATCGGCGACTGGCTGCGGCATCCCCTGTGCCCCCCCCGGATCGGTGACTTCCCTGTGGTGCCCACCCCTCGGAACGGTGGTTTCCTCCCGGCCTTTTCTGTGTGTCTTGTGTGGGCGGCTTTTCCGAGAGGGACCCCCAGCTGGACCCCCCCCCTCCCTCTAGGGGGTGCCGGCCCTGATCTGGGCCCATCTGAAGGTGTGGGGATGCCATCTGACTTGGGAGATCAGAGGATAGGTGCTATGCCCATTGTTGTCACATGCTCCCCATGTGGTGGGGTCTAAGGGGCAGGGTGGGGGGGCTGAGCTAAGGGGGGCGGGTGCAGCTTGGGGCCCTCCTGCTCTGCCTGTTCCTGTGTTCTTGTTGCTGATGGTTTCTAATAAAAGTTCGGCATTGGGTGGATCCTTTTCTGTTTCCTGGGGGATGCTGGGGCGGGGGTGGTCATGGGAGGAGCTGGGACCTAGGCAAAGGGTTGGGAGGGTTGTGGAATGGGGCATGGGGCCTGTCCCCTCTAGGGGGCGCTGCTCCCATCCGGCCCCAGGGCAGGGCCTGGCTGGCTCAGAGGGGCGGAGAATGGGGCACGGGGCCTTTCCCCTCTAGGGGGCTCCGCTCCCATCTGACCCCAGGGCAGGGACTGGCTGGCTCAGAGGGGCGGAGAATGGGGCACGGGGCCTTTCCCCTCTAAGGGGCTCCGTTCCCATCCGACCCCAGGGCAGGGACTGGCTGGCTCAGAGGGGCGGAGAATGGGGCACGGGGCCTTTCCCCTCTAGGGGGCTCCGCTCCCATCTGACCCCAGGGCAGGGCCTGGCTGGCTCAGAGGGGCGGAGAATGGGGTATGGGGCCTTTCCCCTCTAGGGGGCTCCACTCCCATCCGACCCCAGGGCAGGGCCTGGCTGGCTCAGAGGGGCGGAGAATGGGGTATGGGGCCTTTCCCCTCTAGGGGTATTTTAGCTGATGAGGTACAGTGGTGATGTCACACCCACAGCAATTAGGCCAACGTGTGGCTGTGGCAATGATGATGTCAAATGTGATCGAGCTGATGATGCAGCTCAGGGTGATGATGTCAGTGAGGCCGGGACCTGCGGCGTGATGTCACACCTGTGGAGAGATGCCGTCACAGGCTGGGTGGTGATGTCACACCAGGGGGATGAGGTCACTCCCTGGGAGTGATTGTGGCAGGGTGATGATGTCACACTGTGAGGATGTGCCCTGCACGGGGTGTCACACACTGATGATGTCACGCATGTGGCGTGATGATGTCATGTTGGTTGGTGCGGTTGCTCACGTATGATGTCATGGTTTGATGATGTCACATACGCAGGTTCAGTTATTTATCTACGTATGTAAATTTCTGCTAAGCACCACAAGGGTCCCTCCTTAATTTAAATATTGAGAGCCCGTGGTCCCTGCGCATGCGCCTCGGCGCTTGGCGTAGAGGCGCGAGGACGGGCTCTGCGTCA